>CM060961.1:143360537-143368037 GCA_030765045.1 Tenodera sinensis | reverse complement strand
ACAAGTGACTATAATGTGTTAAGTGAAGTATTATGGAAAGAAAGACGAGAAATAATATTACAAAGGAATATTATATAGAGCCAGAAGAAATAAGAATGTTTTTGTAAATCAGTGTGAATGTGAGTGTGAAATAGTAATACGATTAGGATTTATATTTATGTTAGATTATACGAGTGTTTGATCAAACTTCATGTTCAAGAATTAAAAAAAGAAGGAATATGTATTTAGAAAATGAGAGTTGCCGATCGAGATTGACATAAAAATTTTAAAGAGAAAAATAATTAAAGTGGTAATATTTTGTTTTTCGGGCAAGAACATTATCACAATCACATTATCATAAATAATAATGTAAAATAATTTGGCGCATTTGAATCAGAAATTCAGTGTACGCGAACAAGGATCACACGTTGACCTCGAGGTTAACATCTCGGCTTCACGCGATCAACGGTCAAGTGTTTAAAACCTAAGAGGCGCACGAGTATGGTAACGGCTCTTTCTCTATTTACCTTGGGTAACGACAGTACCAAGGTAACTAATAGAGAAAGGCGGCAGTACGCAAGGTAACTAGGCAGTACGCCATAAGAGACCGTTGATGGAAGGCGATGAGCAGGTGTTGGAAAGTAATCGTGGTCGGCTCCTCTCGATGCTGAAAATAAGGAATGCATCGAATAAGTATTTAAAAACGAACTTTGTGCTATTCCTTTAATACCCACAAAGAACCCTGATAACTTCAAATCCATACTCTACCAAATTAAGCCGAGGTAATGGCGCCAAGAAGCTCTTAAAGCATCCAGTGGTCCCTCTTCCCATCAGTGGCATACTAACATCGTATACACTTCAAATTGGCTACCAACGTGAGATCACCGGCTACAAATTGGCGTCCACAACGTGAAGCATACTTCCGTTACACGGTGTTGGCAACTGGGAAACTAGATATTCTAAATCAATGTGCGAGAAGTCGTGGGACGGAGGCAAATGTAAGTTGCAAATAGGGAACTGGATGTTTGGCAGTAGAATCGTTACGGCAACTGATTGGATATCAGAGCGTAATGGTACTGATTCCATATATACATCATCTCTGACAAGTATCATAGCGCCGCCGTGTGCCGGGACACCCTCTTCTGGTGTAACATATCACCGTGCTGGGGTGTATCGTCTGAGACAAAAAGCGTCTTGTGGACGCAGCTTAGTCTCTTGCAAACATGCGACCAAAGTTCGTTCTTATTGAGCAAAAGCTCCAGTTCAGGTCGTAGCGTTCTAATACCACGTATGTTCCATGGTAGGATACCCATATGAATATCTGCATGGGAGAGGTACTCCAAGGTTAACTCTGCATTACTTTGAAGTAGGCGCTTGGCGGATTAATTTAGAATTGTAAATCATACGTGCAGATCATGAGTACATACTGTTACGCTTATACAAGCCATCATATATTTTGTGACTGTGGGACAAAATAATAAATAAGTGAACCATATCATGATCATTGCCAAGTCGTACTGTAGAGTCTGAGCATAGCAGAGCCCCAATAGTAGCGTTACTTTGATGACAGCAGTGCAGAATAATGTGTCACTTTACCGTGTAAAGAATACATTGTCCAGCTGGTTCTTAGTTCATTGGCTATCTCACGTGCGTAATGGAAATGTTATGGAAAATTAAATCACTGCTGTATACTGTTTATGGTTCTGCAAAACGAGTGGATTGTAAATTGTGTAATGTATTTTTCAGGTGGAGGACCACCTAAAAAAATAAAAACAGACGGAATGCTGAAGACGGTGCTAAGTATGTCAGTGGCGCTCGTACCGTACAAAATAGGGGAAGAAGTTCGCTTAAGCATGCTGAAAATACAATGCAAAGCTGGTGTACCATGGTCCAACATTGTTTGCCAAACTTTTTGTATCCAATGGAGCTGTACACAAAAGAAACAGTGTCTGTCACACTATGATTCATTTTGGTCCAATACAAATGACAGATATCACAGTAAGCGAGAGAAATAAACATGGCGGATGCAAATATATACAGCTCGGTTTTAAAATCAAATTTAAACGGAGAGCCAAATAAAGTACAAAAAATGCCTGAGGAGCAATGTTCTTGATTCTTTTTTGAAGTCCATTCATATGTCCTCACATAACACTCGCTCCATCGTAACATTGTGCAACTAATTTACGTTCATAATTAAATTCTTTAAGAACACCATGCAGCAAAAAGAACAATGTTTCTGCAGACCTGTGAGCAACATCATAAAATCCAAAAATCGTTCAACCAATGTGCTCTCTGTATTCACGTATCTTACAATGATAGAGCACTGAGACTGTTGACAGTGTTGACAGCTATCTGTAGTGTCGTCAATTTCAACAGAAAACAAATCTGAGACATTAATTTCAGGTCTGTAACCATTCCGAAATACATCCAATCACCTCATTTTGTATAGATTTAGAATCACCGCTGAATATAGTTTTAATTTCATTATAGTGGTTTTGGATTTCTAATGGACCTTCAGGACACAAGCTCCTTGAAATTTCCTCGACTTAGCGAAAGCGCACTCTCATCGTGACCTCTGAATGCAAGCTCCTGTTTACCTAAAATGTTGCTTTAATGATCAACTGTAGGAAAAGCCTATTTAAAGTCACATTTTCATTGAAACGCGCATGAAAAAGTGCTTTTTTCTTGAAGAGCGTCAGCTATTATGTTTCTATTCTTTTCCTTTTTTTCTTTTTTTTTTTCCTAAAGCGTTTAGTGGTAATTTACATTTTAAATGTTGCACCGAATCATGCTTGTGAAGGGAACGGGTTATATTAATGAAATCTGTGAATCTCTCTTTATTCCACACGTTAGTTTTGTTGCTAAAGAGTAAGAAAGGCCAACAGAATAGCGATTGCAGACTGTGTATACTGCATAACCAGGAATAGTTATCGAGCTAAGAGCTTTTGAATTTAATGTTATAAGTCTTCCCTACTTTTAAGGGCTATATCAATGATATCAGTGGGCCGACCAAAGTTTAAATCATCCTTCTTGTCCTCATCTTTCCACCTGAAAAATGGGGTTTCTAACAAATTGCAAACTATATCGTTCACTGGATTCATAACAAAACACATATATTCCGTAATTCAAATACTAAAAGCACTGGTGTCTAGCAAACTCGTAAATAATACCATTCAGAGTTATCTAAACCACCACGTTTTAAGTTTACCACCAGTTCTTCCTCGAGGTAGACGACTTCTATCTTCTAAGCGCGCGAAAACAGGAACCATCCCCTCTAACGTGTTCTGTGCCTCTACCCAAGTGAAAATATGTCTTGTTTGCCTGAAACATGTGCATACGCATGTTATTTCTCCGTAGTACGTCGTTTCGTGACGTCATGTTACCATGGCAACAGGGCTGTTTAGTGCAGCAGTTTCTTCCGTAATTCTGACTGCTGCACTTGTCCTTGGAACCGAACTGAGGGTGCGCTGTCACCAATTTTCCCTGCCAGCTGCCTGGTTGTAATTTCCAAACAAAAGAAGGGTTGGTCGCTGACTTTGCTACGGCTCCTAGCAGTTGAAACTTGTGACTAAACTGTTAGAATGGGTAATAATACCATCATTAACAAAAATATAATACTGCTATATTCAGCTGAAAACTTCTGCATCTGCTTCACTTGAATAACCGCCACTGAAGCATGCTGCGCGAGGTCGTTGTGGGCTTACACAACCCATACGATGGTGATAGCGAGGTCACCATTGGGGAGGTGCAGGTGTTAACAATGGGTCAACCACAGGGAGCACCAGCAGAAGAAACATCAGAGGAAACGAACTGGAGCCAGTACAGTGTCTCCATGTTGAGAGCCCCAGTACATCCAGCACTATCAAGTTACGATGCCTAACTGCTTGACATAACTCAGGCTCCTTGCACACCCAGTGCTCCTCCCACATCCAGTACCACTCCCACACCCAGTGTCGCTGCCACACTCAGTGCTGCTCTCACACCCAGTTCCACTCCCACACCCAGTGCCGCTCCCACACGCAGTGCCCCTCCCATACCCAGTGCCGGTCCCACTCCCAGTGCCGCTTCCACACCCAGTGCCGCTTCCACACTCAGTGCCACCCCCACACCCAGTGTCGCTCCCACTCCCTGTTCCACTCCCACACCCAGTGCCGCTCCCATACTCAGTGCCGCTCGCACACCAAGTGCCGCTCCCACTCCCAGTGCCTCTCCCACTCCCAGTGCTGCTTCGGATCCTCTTGCTCATGGCACATTTACTCTAGTTGCTCAAAGTTGGTCTGTACGAAGAAGACCTTCCTTAGAGAGGAAACAACATCCAGGATTCTCGGAGTGGGCGTTTCGAAGGCATATTTGTCCCCTTAGGTCGTTAATCTTAACGAGGGTGGATGTTTTCGAAACTAAAAGATCAGAAATCTGTTTGGTCCAGATGGGAAGGTTCAGAGGAGGCACCAGAGAGAGAATTAGGGGACTTCAGCGGTGTACCTTGGAAGAGGCAGACGTGAAAAGATATGTGATAAGAAGACTTCGCGAATGGGCAGTGCGGAAATTAGCATTCCAGGGGATTCAAATTTCAGCAGGGAAATACCGGTTGCATGGGAAAAGAAATAATATACGGTCACGGAAATTGTTCTCCGAGAATCCTGGTATATTTTGGGCAGTTGTCACGACAGTCAAAATAAATTAGAAGTGCGGTGCAGAAGATCGTGTCGTCTTCCTTGTTGGGCACACGAGGGTTCTCCGTGACCTACATTTCACCGCAGTGACTTGTCGCAGTAGGTGTGCAGTACATTACATCCTCTCCGCCTTTACTCTCTTTCTTTCTTAACACACATCACACAATTCAAATTCTTAATTCTTATGGGAAATTGAGCTCTTGTGTTTTGCTATTTTTTGTTTTAAATGACCAATATCACAAGAACCATTATTTGTTCAGACACAATTTCCCTCACTCGTAAACAATAAGCATGGAAAACAGCTTACCTTATAAAAATAAGCCCGAAAGATGTATCTCCTTTAGTTTCGCCATGTTATTAATTTCCACACTTCATATATTCAAATCTCCCGCTGTGTGCAGACACAACTGTATGCAACTTGCTGCCAGAACACAAGCATAACAAACAGTAATAAATACTATAACAAAATAACTATTCCAAATTGAAGTATTGGCCTTAGTAAATTACGACATGAAGAGTAAAATTATGCATTTATAATCGTTTAATAAGACTAGATGTAATTATGTTTATAACATTAATATAATATAGAAGATGGCCACATTATATTTAGAACCGTCACGTTGGCTGCCTAGTAGGTTCTGGTAAACGGAAGGGAAATGCTTGTAAACGGAGGGACTTGTACGAGAATCTAGTGCGCTTGCGCGGTAATAATCGCATGTGTTGGTCTTGTCGATTATGCTGGCTTAACTCGCCGTACTCTTCAATGTAAACTTTGCACCGTTCCCTGCGTATCCCTCAGCCAAAAGCTACATTCGCCAGTTGCAAAATCGGGCTTATGCGTCTCAGCTTGTTGACTGGAACTGACATTTGGTAAAGAGGGCATGGGAAAATTAAACGAGCAAGTTCATATACGTACAAGAAATTTGGACACTCAATTTTCTCGTATGCTTGTCTATACACTTCGCATGTAGAAAAAATTAGTGGGTGCGCAGTTGCGAGTATGCGATCACCCAGGAACCGTCACTGTTACACCCTGAGATCGAACCAACCTATTTCCCCACATCACTACATTGACCGTTAGTATGTGTGGCCGGTGATATGCACGATATGCCGACTCGAACAGCCGAGGAACGACGACGACGTCCGGCGCCCACCGCCCCCACAACAAATTAGGTGATCAGTGTTCATTAAGCCTTTTTTTTTACAAACAGCACTCTGGGGAAGTCATTAATACAATCTTGAACAACTGTCCACTCAGATAATCACGGCTTGAGATTAATCTGAATATTGCAACTTATGCTTTTCTTGGTAGATCTAGAATTGTTTTAAGTTTACTTTGGAGATCATTCCAATTAAGTTTTTCAGCAAGATATTCATCATATTTTTGTGAAGATGTTTTTGATTAAGCTTTTAACTGTTTCTAAGGGGAAATTTTGTTTTGTAGTTTGAGCAATTTTGGAACCCTTCTTGGCCAACAATTCCACAGCGGGATGGGATCCATTGGAAAACAATACGTTTATTTAAATTTTGGAGATGTTTAATCATACAATAAATTTCCTTTATTTTACCCATTTTAGGGCAGTTGAAATAATAGCTTGAATAGATGAATTATATGTAAAATATAATCTTATAATAATATAGAAAAATTGCAGAAGTTGTGCAGTTCAACCTATTTTTTTTTTCTTTTTGCATGTTGTCAATTTACGCATGGCATGGCAGTGTGCAATGTGCTTAAAAAGTCAAGCACTTCCATAAATAGGGGAAGGTGGGGCATGATGGGCAAGGTAACTTACACCCCTTACAAAGTGGGTAAAATAAATTAAAGCACGTTTGATTTGAATTTGTTTATTCAACTGCAATAATATAAGAAAAAATTTGATGTGTTGCATTCACATGACTTTCTCTACTCTTGTACAGAGTTAATGTTAAGATTAACATTTGTAGAACTCATCTTATTGCTATTTCCTTGTAGGTGCAAGGGGAATGTTTTAGGCTTTGTGCGATAGTCAAATCTTTTAAAGCTTTGAGATCTCGTTCTCTTTGCACGCTTAACATATAAAAAATGAACAATGATGTTCCATTGCACGAAAGCTCTAAGTTTTCCGAAACTGACACACAAAACAAGGAATATCTCCGAAATGGTTCACTCTACAAAAAATATTATTGAGACATAAATTGTGTATTTTAGCAAGGTACATATTTCTTGTATAGATTGTATTGATTTGTCTATCTCTTACGGTTTACGAGCTATTCAAAACGCATCCAGAGCAAACAGGAGTACATAGACTATAGCCAGAAAATTCAAAATACACATTTCATTTCTCATAAAAATATTTCAAACATATCGCATTTTAATTAAAATGTTAGAGCAATTTTCAAGGAAATCAAGATTTTCGAAAAATGTGCCATGTAAAGAGTAGTTTAGGGTGGAGCTATTTTCTCCAAAATCTTCGTGTCGCATCCTTGAAATATGTTAAACGTAAATACCAACTTTGGTTTTTAATCGACTTTTCGTTTTTAGTTAGGCTGTCCACAGACAGAGACACACAGACTGACACATACTGTACTGTCACATACACGGACCTTTTTCCAAAAATGTTTTTTTTTCAGGGAGCCTCAAAACACATATTTCCGGTGAAATCTCGACATCGAATTTTTGGGTGGAATACAATACTTTCTCTACTTACCAGTAGAGAAGGTAAAAAGCCTTATAAAGGAGATGAATTTACTTACATATAACACCACTTTAATGCTAAACCAGGACTTCTGGATAAAGGACCTGACACTGGCATCCCAGTTGTACAAAAATGGCGCCGGATGTTTGTGGTGATTTCTGAGGTGCTTCCTC